>CM018046.1:22373926-22415945 GCA_008638375.1 Nyssa sinensis
CTATTCATATAAAACCAAATTAAAATCTCACTTGACATCACCAACTCAAATCCAAATTAATATCCATACAAACAAAATCCAAGATAGATAATCTCCCAATATCCAAGTAAGATAATCATTAAATAAGTAACAAATACAATAGTCATCAATAACCAAATAACCAAAAAAGAAAAAAAAATTCCTAAAGAAAAGTCTCAAACAAGTAAAAAACATGCTAATTAGAATGAACTCCAACTCCAAGCAGCATTAACAACAACCCACCATAAAAAACAACAATCCAATAAGAAGCCCAACATCAAAGACGATAGTCCGTCATTTACTCATTCTCATTAACCTGTCAAAATGCAAAATAAATAAATAAATTAGTTTATACAATCTAATATTTAGTTGCAAAATCATGATATTAGAAAAAATAACACATACCATATCACAAATTTTCCATGCATCAATCTTGGATATTCTAGGGACTTGAAATAAGAAGGATAGTGTTTTGGTTGACAAATGAGCAACAATTCTTTTCAATGCCCCTCCTTTATTGAATATGTTGAGGCATCTGTGGCAATAGGTGTACGATGAATTCAGATTTTTGGCCGAAAAAAAGGAATAGATCTTTCAGAGACTCACCGATGTTATCATTGCATCTCCAGTTGAAGCTACACAAAGTTATCTAACAAAAATAACATTAATACAATGGGAAAATCATTCCAGAGCTATTCTCTGTAGCTGATAAGAGAGGTAATAAAAAGAAAATGTTCAATTTCTTATTGGCAAAAGAGGAAAAATAGAAAAGTTTATGCTCTTCTCAAACCATATCTCAAGGCAACTTTATAGTTTAAGGTCTCCTACTAACAAACAGACTGTATTGAGGCAGTTAATTTAATTAGGAAGATCACATATGTAATTCGCCTTCTTTCAATAAGTAAATCACATATTTAATTTACTTGTGGGCAGCATATTATGAACCTACATATCAAGCCAACCACCATTTGGAGGCAACAATATAATATAAATTCCTACCGACTAAATTATATATCAAGGTGTCCAGCCTAAGAACTACGTGAATACATTGCCAACTGAGCAACTCAATATTCAAGAGAAAAGTATCACTATTGTCCAACACTCAGCCACTAAGTGATTAACAGATCTGCATTGATACCAAAAAAAAAACTGGACACAAAGTTCTCTCCCCCTCCACACCCCCCCCCCCCCCCCCCCCCCCCCCCCAAAAAAAAAAAAAAACACAGTTGCCATCACTCCACAACAAAATCTAATTACTTTTTCTTACAAGGATTAATATCAATCATTGATGCAGCAGCAAGCAGATTTCTATAGAATGGACAGAAACTGAAAAGGAGGAAGGGGAAAGCATACCCTACATCGAAACACAAAGGAGAAACTAAATAGTGCCCTCATTCCTCAACATGCTTCTAACGGTTCACATAAAACCAGCAGATTGGAAAAAACTAAATAAAAACCCTGCAAGATCAATCAAAATATGTGATCCAACAGCAAAAACTTAAATTTAACCTGCAAAAACAACTTCAACATGTCAAACTTAATTGTATCATATCAAAACAAAAAATTTATAGGAATGGAAAAACATCGTTTGCATCGCATAACTTAATACACCCGATATTCCTTCCCCTTAAGAAACAGTAGAATTATCATGCTATACGTGACTGTCACCAGAATCTATGGACCCCATGGTTTGCTGAACAAACAACAGGCCATCAACTGGACCATCCAAGTAGCTCGTAATGTCAAAAAAGGGTGATTCAGCATTTGTTGATGGAAATCACATGGAGAATTTCTTGAACATCCTAAGAAATCCATATCAAGAAACTACTTAAGGTCCACCTATAGTTAGTTAGCTTGTGGAGCCTGTTGACAGTTGAGTGCTTTTTTGAGTTGCTTATTTGAGTCTTATACCTGTTTTATATTTTCTATATAATCTCAGCCTGCTACAACAGCCTTTTCCTCTCCCTTTCTTTTGGGACAGAGATATGGGTGTTTAAGACAAGCTTTTACCTTAACTGAATTCATGGATTGCATCATCATGTAAACAAAAGAAAAGGTAAAAAAACATAAATAGATCTTGAAGAAACACTTGAGAACGAGATAGAGCTTGAAAATCAAAGGCAGATTTCTAAACCATCACGTCCAATTAAACTGGCCTACAAGATGGCAAGTAAGCTTCATCACATTTTTTTCATTGAAGCACTTACAAACTACAAAATGATCCTGACTATCCATTACTAGGTCAATTTCCCCTGTAAGTTCCTCCCCAATTTACAAGTGGCTATTAGTTCAGCATCAGAATCTGAAAAAAAACTTAAAGCTGTGGTTTCAACAAACCACAAGACGACTGGGCAAAGCTACAGATCAATAAACTGATATGCACACACACATAAATACTAATTTCCTTACATAATAAGAATTTAACATAATTGAAGATTATCATTTCTTTGTGGAAGAATGGACATATCTTTAAGAAGAAAGAAAAGAAAAACTCATACCATGCAATGCAAAATAAAAAGGCTCCAAGGCAATGTGCTGATTCATTTACTTTCTGAAAGTAAATCGTTGTGGTGCTTTTTATTCTTCTAAATTCTTTTTACTGAACTGAAATTCAGAAGCAATCACTAAAAACCACAACTTAAGAGATATAGCTGACTAAAAACAATCAACATAGCACACAGAAAAACATATATATTGTCACCACGTGCTTCATAAAAATCAAATGTCTGCTATGAATAATTTTTAAAAAACAAATACAAAGGAGAACCCCGTAAAGAAGTTCAAACAAAGCAAACTTATTACCCATTCCAATCTTTTCCTTTTCCTTTTCCTTTTCCTAAAATAACAATCTTATGGAGAAATATCAAAAATTACATACAATCTTATGAATAAAGCTCAACCTGTCCTAATTATATAACCTTGAATAAATCTTTGATAGATCGTGCGAGCACGCGCACATAATAAATTAATAATACAATTCCTCAGTGTTCATCAAATCAAAAGCATCCATAAATGGAACCAATAAATGCAACATTACATTAGCCTCATACAAAAAAAGGACAGTCTATAGAGACTTTTTGCCAATATATGATTTTGAAAAGATATCTTTCCAATATCAAGTCAAGACTTAAGTCTGAGAAAAATAGCAGCCATCCCATTCTGCATAATTTTTAGAAACAACCCTCAGGATTTGGTGAGGGGGCAGCAAGCAACACAATATAACTGCAAGTAAACTAAACTCCAAATTGTAAAGAGCAAGTACAAATCGAATGCCACAAATTGACACCATAACAATTCAAAAGCAACTCTTGGAAAACATTCTAAACAAGGAAATGCACATTAAACTAACGAACTTAAAATAAAAAATATTGTAATAACCAACTAGAATTCCATTTGTCCAACAATTGGGTATCACAGCACAAATACACAAATGATAAATATATCACAAGAACATTGAATTCGCTAACATAATAGGCTAGAAAATCATTGACAGTTTATCAGCATTAAAATTAAAACAAAGAGGACACCCATATATAATTATGATCACCAACAAAAGCCAAAAAGCATTCATTAGCAAGAAGTAATAGACAAAGCTCTTAAAACAAAAACAATTACCCTACTTAAGGGGACCAAGTGAAAATTAAGCAGTCTTTTTATTCATGTTTGTAACAAGCTGGCGCATTTGAAATCTCCAGAACAAAAAATAAGCCAATGCCAAACCAATCAATACAAACACCCAAACAGAGTCTTCCCCACTTTCCCTCTCTGACTCTATCTCCACTATACTGAACTTCTCTCTTTCCTTGTTTTCCCACATGCCCTTCTTCACATACCCATATAACACATATACCCCGTCATCTCCTCCTACGGTCACCGAAGTGGCGAACCCCTCAGTATCAAGGGCAGCCAAACTACTGGAAAAATAGAGATATAGCAGCGTAGAAGCTGCTGGAACAATTGAGAATTTGAGAAAAAGGGGCAGCGTTTAGAAGCTTCTAACAAGACGTATGTTGGAAAATATGTAGTCAAGGTCTATGTGTGATTCCTTGGCTGCACCTCTAGCGGAAGGTTGATGAATTTGCGAATGGTGATCCACTCAGAGATTCGTCGATCATTGGGGTTAATTGTTAAGTGATTTTTCTGTAATTCAAGGAAAATTTCAGAACGATGCAATCAGGATATAATATTGATGATTTCGTTCAAGAAGCTCAAACACGCTGGCTCGACGTCCTTGCAGCAAAATCGGCAATGGGTTGCGCCGTTCACGTTTTGGCTGGCGATGGGTTGCGTCATTCACGTTCTAGTAGTGGTTTCAGATAATATATAAATATATATATAAACACATAAATATATATACATATAAACACATAAATATAAGGGTTGGCCGTTGGCGAGGGAAAGATAGGGATACCTCTAATGGTTTGATGGTTTGAACTGAATTGTAGTCCCTGGAAAACCAAGCTCGACTTGCAGCGAAATCGGCGATGGCGATGGGTATTGCACCGTTCCTGTTCTGGCCGTTCTCGTTTCTGTAGCAGGTAGTGGTGGTGTTGGTTGCGATGTGAAGAAGGTTTAGATTAGGGTTTTGAAGTTGTCTTTTTTATGTGTGTACATAAAAGAGGCAATTTCTGCGTATAACACGCTGATCGGGAGGGAAACCGTGACCTTTCGGTCTCTTTCACAATTTTTTGTAAAAAATAATTAAACCTTTAGTGGAAATTACAATAAAATGCCGCTACATAGCGAAACTTAATCAAAGCACCACTATTTCGCGACGTCATTCGCGATAGTTACTAAAATTTGCCATTGTATTTCATTAAAACGACTTCATTTTTTTAGAAATAAGCGACGATTATAAGAAATGCAGCTCCTTTACGGAGGTTATATTAAAGCACTGTTAAATAGTGGCGGTTATTTTCATTTGTCACCAATTAGTGGCGGTTGGTAAAAAATGCTGTGCAGAATTCGCCGCGAAAGACCTATTTTCTTGTAGTGCAGAACATTATCAGAGCAGGTACAACAACGTCAAGTCCAAATTTGACCTTGATTCAGCCCGAATCTCTCAAAACTCAAAACATAAAAGTTGTATACATGTTTCTTAGCTTTCTATAGCATCTTGAGTCGTCTCAATCGGAGCTCGGATGAGAGAGTTATGCCCAGATTACGAAGTGATGTTGAAACTGTCCAGAATCGCCCAATTAGCTTCGTTTTGCACTTAGCGCTTCCATTTGCATCCAAAATCAAAATATAAGAATAATGAGTACATTTAGGAACCAAATAAGTATAAAATACTAAACATTAAGGGAGAAAAATATGACATTTTGCATTCTCATCACTTTCTGAGTGACAGTGTCGATCACTGGTCGCTAATCCGCATAAAGTAGGTTCCAGGTCGTGACAGAGTGGTATTAGAGCAAAGGTTAATGGTTCTTTGGGAGAGACCATACCAACATTAAACTTTATGACTATTGGGTGATTTAAATGATTAAATTATTTGTGATTTTTTTTAGAGACGATAGTGTGTTTAGGTGGAAAGGTTAATGGTCTTTGGGAAAGACCATACTATGACGGAATTCGATGATTCTTAGACGATTGAGATGATCAAAGGAATAGTAAATTTTGGAAGACAATAGTATGCTTAAGAACAAAGGTTAAGGATTTTTAGGAAAAATCATACCAATATTGAGGTTGATGACTCTTTAACAATTAAGTTGTGAAATGATTTGTGAATTTTGGGAAACTATAGTTTGAATAAGGGCAATGGTTAACGCTCTTTTCGAAAACTATAGAGTGACATAGAGTTGGAATTGTGAAATTTTGGAAAGTCGGTAGATCTGACAATAAAGCTATAGAAGAGACAGTCTATAAAAGACTTAAAGGATAGCAACATGAGGAGTTTGAGACTCTAGATGAATTGATGATATACTAGAAATGTGAGGACTCTTGTGTGAGTCATAGATAGACCTTGATAGGATAAAAACAAATAGAGTCTTGAGAGGCAATTACTGATTGAGCAAGACTGTCAAAGTTAAAATTATAAAATATAATGATTCTAAAAGAAGTCTGACACATAATTAATGATCTTTAAGGAATTTAATGGATCTTGTTGATCTAGGTGAAGGTAAGACCCAATTTTGGGCAATACTCTATTGAGTTAGCTGAGTTCATTACAAAAAGTAAGTGATTAATGATTCCAAAGAACTTTTGAGGATTAATGTGATCTAATAATCGAAGAGACTAAACTTGTAGTAAAATATCTAGAAAAGCTTGTAAGGGAAACGACTATGATAAAGGGTACATAATTCTTTAAGGTACCATGAAAATAATTAAATTAGTGATACTAAGGAAGTTGAAAACTTCCATGGTTGGAGAACCTTACTTGATTTTGATAAACTTTAAGTGTCGAATGTAATGACAATAACGATGAGATGACTAATTGCCTTGAGCAAATTCTGAGATATGATATGAAGTCCAGAATGGATAAAACTGTGGATAGCAATACTTGCAAATGAATGAGTGCTAGTATGCTATTGGATCTTTAGTTATAGATGAGACTAATCACTTCACTATGTGGCTTCGAAGCCATGAAATATACAATGTACTCCCTAAACAATTAAATAAGTCTTCAAGCGAACAAATCTGTTAGAAATGAAAAACGACTAGGGAAATGTAATATGATGGTGAACCAAATATGACAATGAGTATAAAGAACTATACATTTGAGTAACCTTTTGTACAAAAGTAATGGAAACAAAAAATAATGACTATTACTGAAAAAATTCGTAGGACTTTGAGATTTGAATTGTTCAAAATTGATGTAGAAGGTTCTAAGTGAACCAAATACAATATCACAATTAAAAGTACTTTCAAAAAGTAGATTTTTATATGAAGAATTAGTAACTAGAGTAAAAGACTACCCTAAGAATCTTTTGCAAGTCTACCCAAACTTGAAGAATAAATGAACTGAATAAACTTACTATACTTCAATCCATAAAGGAATGGGAGATCAAAATCTATGAAAATCTCAATTGTGAGTAAGAAATAAAAGGTATTCGTACCAACCGATAATTTGGAAGAAATGAAGGAACTAATTTCCTCAACCTATTTAATTCATGAGAATAAATGCATATGAATTCGAAACAAAGGCAAGAATGCCAATGAGTTAGCACAAAACGAGATGAAAGATGATTGACTAATCTTTGACTAAAGTGACCCTTGGAAATAGGCACATGATTAAGGATCATAGACAAATTTTACGAATAAACCAAAAGTTACCCTTGCATGAAAAAATGTTGTAATACAAAGGGCACATAAATAAACCATCCTTGTGAGAACCAAAGGATACTCATGAAAACAAAAAGGAAATATAATGCTTGCAATATTCAAATAAACTCAAATGGACAAAAGGAGGCTTAAGTGAATGACGTTGAAAATAATGCAACTGAACACGTGCAGTGAATCCAATGGAGGATTTACAACCAAAAAGAAATTAAAAGGAAAGTGGAATTGTGTGAACCAATCAAGGACTTTGTCCTTAATGAAGACTGACATACTTGAATAAAGAAATTTAGTACTCTCTAAATGATGAAAGTGGTGTAGATTAGTTACACCCTTGAATTTCTATACTACTACTAAAACAACCAACAAGAAAGAAAAGATCAAGGTATTAGATAGCTCTACCTAGCACACAATACGCCATACTATACCAACAGAAGTTGGAAAACCACGGACAGTAATGTGATTACAACTTAGTACCAAATAAGATTTGTAGATCTTGTTTGAAATGCCTTCTTATTTGAGGACACAATGTCCCAGATGCCGGTAATAAGTCCAAGGGACAAATTAAAAGAAATCAGGTTAACGAAATTAGCAAGAAAAGAGAATATAGTTTTCTAAATATGAATGTCCGAGTTTTGAGGACAAAAATTTTTTTAAGGGGGGGAGAATGTAACATTCCGACCCAATTAAGTGGGACAATTAAGAATAATGATGATTAACATAAGATAATTTACTTAATAATCATAAACAAAATAGTCCATAAATATAGAGACTAATGTATAAATGAGAGAAATTAGCAATGAATTGGAGACAATCAATTTTAAGAAAGTGATTTAATGACAAAGGTCATAACTTAACAACAAAATACAATTGGTGTTAATTGAGAATTAACACATGAATAATTTTGGAAGGCTAATGATCAAAATGCACTAAGGCAAGACTAGTGATACATGAATAAAGTATGCTTAATCAAGAAGCTTTGCAAAAATTATAAGAGACTTTTGTAAAATTTCAAATGAAAAGTTTGGGAATTAATAAAATACTCTAAAATGCAATATGATGCATGTGTAAAAGAAAAATAGAGGAAAGAGCTTTAAAAAGCTCCTACAAAGTCTTGAACTCAAGACCAAGATATAAACTACTAAAAGCTCTACCACTTGACCTCTAGAGTATTATTGTCATAGATTCAGCCAAATACATATAAGCATCATATATGAATATGAATTTCATGTAGCAAAAAAATGTGGTGTCAACATTTGAAGTTTCAAACTATGATGTGTCTATATCTCATTGGACCAACATATTAGCCAATCAACACACATGCAGCAAACACATATACATACATATCATATATACTTTGAGTGTCACGTGGGAGTGGCCATTCTGCTCAAAGTTTAGAATGTAGAGAGAGAGAGAGAGAGAGAGAGAGAGAGAGACCTAGAGAGAGAAATAGAGAAATGAAGAGAGAGAAAGTGAAGGGTAGAAGACTTACAGCCATTGCATGTTGCATGCAAGGTCTGGAGCAAGAAGGATGAAGGCCATTGAAGTTGTTGGAGCTCGAATAAAAGCATACAAAGCCCAGAGACAAAGAGAGGGAGAAAACGACCATTGAAGTAAGCATTCTCTTACTAAAATGTTCCTTGTAAGAGGTTGTTATAAGGTTTTAAATTGGCATGCATGTGTTTAAAATTAAAAAGGGAAGGAAATAGGAATTGATTAGGCTCAGAAACCATAAAACTCGAAATACCTTAGATTATGAAAAAATGAATTTTGAACCCAGCTTTGATAAAGCTTGAAATGGACCCTACAGCGTGAAAAAACATAAAAAAAAAATGGAATACAACACAATTTGAATCGACAAAATGGTCAAGAAACCACCAAGAAATAGTGATTTACAGTTAAGAGAAAGAGAATCCTATGTATGTGATTTGGGTTGATTCACTTGGTTTTAGGAACTGAAAAATGTTCCCCAGAGTCCCAGAAACTTATTGGAATAAAAATGGGGCAAAAACCATAGCTGAAACATATCAAAATAGAAAGAAAAATACTTCACCGAAAAATCGGGCTTCATTGGAAACCCACCTATAATCACCGGTTTCAACGACCAAACCTACATCAAATCCTCATTATCTAAACAAACTCGGAATATACCATTGAGAAGCGATTTAGTAATTAAACCTTCATGAATCCATTTTTGTTCTTTCATTCCAGGTAAAACCTCATTGATGTATCAATTAGTGGAGGAGGAACGATATTAGACAACCCGTCCTTCGAAAAAAAATCATTGGCTTATCAAATTATCTATTGACTTAAAATTATCCAACATTCCTAGCGGTCATGCATTACGATAGGAACTCCCAATTCTCTGGCAAATACAGCCCTTTTCATCATGTCTTCGCATGTACCTGCAGTAGCATTCAAGTAATGCCCTTTGATTTCACCTGTTTCAGCCTGTGCTTTATAAATTGCTTCTGCACAAAATAAGAAACGGTCTCTCCAACGCATAAATGGTTGGGAGTTTACGTTCTCATCATCTTTGGTAATAAAAGAAAATTTGAAAATGGATATGGAATCCTCATCAAAAAATGGTTCAAACCCCGTTGGAGTTGTTACCGGAAAACATTCGCCGGAGGTCACCATCGCTGAAGAAAGCGATTGGCGCCATTGAGGCTTTTGTTGACCAAGTCAACTGTTGACCAGGTCGGTCAACAGGTCGAATCGGGTTGGATCAGGTAGACTTGTTTAAAACAAATCCTAACTTAAATGGAATGGCGTCATTTTGATTTGGTAGGGGGCTGACATCAGTGTGACGTTAGCATGACGCACTAAGCCCTAAGAATCGGTTGGTTCTTCTACAATCTGGACCGGTTCACTTGGTTTTCAATTGGGCTAGACGGTTTAGGGTTTTAAAAGTTCCTGAAATTTCATTTTGGCCCCAGATTCCTCTAAAATTAAGTTTCTACCCCAAACCTTTCTATTAATTACAAAATGAGCCAGAAAAATAATTTTAAATTATTTTTAAATCCTTTTTAAATTATGAGAAATTACCAAAATGCCTTTAAGATAAAAATAAGCCAAACAAAGGCCGATTAAAATGCAATAAGAGTCTAACCCAATGTTTTTGGGCATTCCGAACCAAATGGCAAAGTTCGATTTATGAAATTAGATCTCAAAAAATATGAACAGACAAACTGAGATAATTTCAATTATGTCCTAATGATTAATTAAGTGATCAATTGAACCACGATGACTATGAAAATACCAACTCTAACATTTTGGGACATTTTGGAACATTTTGGGCCCAATGGTGAAATCCATTTTATGAAACTAAGTCTAAAAAATATAGACACGTGAAATGTCATAATTACTATTATGTCTTTAGTGATCCAAAAACTAGTTAAATGTTAGAGATAACATATTTTGACTTTCTTTGACATTCTGGACTCAACGGTGGAGTCCATTTTAGCAAGCGAAATACCAAAAAATGGGACACATGAAAGTGAAAAATTATGAAAATACCCCTAGGCTTAATATAAGTCACATATATGCAAATTAAGATCTGAAAAAAGCTTAAACTAATTATCTTCGATATTTCGGACTTGACAGTGACGTCCTTTTGAGAAAAATAAGACCCAGTAACAAACTGAAAAATGACAAATACGTCTTTAAGACTTAATGAAGTTACTAGAGGTGTATAGATGAAATTAAAAGGTTCACGTAAATGTTATACGGACCAACTAGACTAAAAAATGAAGTTCGAATACATAAATTGTGTATAGAGAAATATGAGACATTAAAATTGTAAATTACCATTATGTTTTTAAAAGGGCAAATAAGTTATAAAGCATCAAGAACCCTAAATTAGAAATTTGAGGACTTCTTAATCGATTAGACTAAGTTCAAAATAACTTAAAACACTAAATTGAGGTATGTAAATTGGGATGTATGCTGATTAAACATACAATGTATCTTTGATCCATGATTATAGGATCACCCAAATGATGGAAAAATGGGACAAGGCTATGGAATAGCTACATGGTACCAGTATGGGAATGCAATGCTAAGGACCCAATGTAAGTAAACCCGAACTCTAATATGTGGATTTCTGAAAATGAAAACTTGCTATTTGACTTAACCAAAATGGTCTTCTAATGTCAATCAAATATTTTTCCCAAACAATATTCAAGATAAGTCTAAGCCATGTTAAAAAATGGCCTCCAAAATAGCCCCAAAATATCTCTTAACATGCCTTGGAATAATGGCCCAAATGGGCCCCAAATGCCCTAAGACATAGGCCAAGAATAGGTCAAACATCCTACCTAAAGTGGTCAAAGTAAATGGCCAAACATGGCCTTAAAATATGGCTAAAATGTGTCCCAAAAAGGTGCCCAACATAGTTTGATATAATGGCCAAAAGTGGCCTAAAATGGACTGCAAAATGTGGTGTCAAACATGGAACCAAATAGCCTAGAAATGGCCTTGAAAAGTGAGTCATGGCATGCCCATGGCATGGCCAAGGCACATGTGCACAGCAGGGCAGCAGTTGGGCACGCAGGGCAGTAGTGGCACAGGCGTACGCGCACAGGGGGTAAGCGGCAAGCACGGTTGGGCAAGTGGCAGGGCTAGGCGTGGCCTGGGGCAAGTCTGCGCTGTTTTCCTGCAGGTTTACTGTAGCTGACTGCAGCTGAATTTCTCTATCCAGCAGCCAATTTTCTCTATTTTTCAATTTTTTTTTCCAAAGTTTTGTAAGCTACTTTTTTCCCATTTTCAGTCTATTTCTTCAAGGTTTCAAAGCCCCCCTTTTTGGTACTCTTCCCACCTATTCAGAGGGTGTTTTACACACCTAACTAATCTTTTAATTTCACAAAATTTTAGCATGGTTTCCATTATTTTCTAAGCCTTTTTCTACCTAATATTCCACAACACAACCTATCATTTCTCAACTAGTAACCTAAATACATCCTTCACTTTGACTAGGCATTTATACATTACTTAAAACACACAATCCACCATACATACATATATACCTTAAATTTAAATGTTACAAACTTCATATTCATTACAATTTTTTTGGGGCCTTGCCCATTGTTTTCATACCATACTAGATTTCTACAATTTTAATACACATGTCTTAGGGCTTATGCCCTCATACATACAAAAATATACCCCAATGGCCAAATATCTTCCATGTTCCATGTCCCCTCCATTCTTCAAGAATTCATCAAGTCTCAAGTACCAAGAGCCTCATCTATAATATGATATCCCATAAAGGGTCAGCACAACCGCTAGTATGACATAATGCTAATGTATGGAACAAAGTTAAAGCGTGACATATGCAAGTGTACATTTATAAACTATAACCCTCAAATGCCTCAATGCTATGAAATGTCAATATGCATGACACACACATGCAACTTTATGCCACACCCATGTCTCGCTTCACGGTCCTTCCTTGTCAGACCGCGAGTACGATAATATGTCTCGCTCCACGGTCCGCTTCCGTCAGCACGCGAGTACTATCATTGGCCAGATTTTGAGTTTTTCACCACATGATCTACACCCTCATAATGCATAGCACCAAAGTGCTCAACCCATGCCATGATTCCAAAAATTTAAGTATGCCAAAATCCCTTGATTTTTCTATGCAAGTTCAATGAGACCTTTTTATCAAACATGTGGAATAGGCCTTAAATCACTCATCATCCATAAAGTAAACTTTCATTTCCAAACCACAAAACTTCTTCCACATGAACATATCCTACATACAATCAATTTAAACACATGCTCATGTTCTATATTCACTATCTTAACAATTCTCAAAGAACACATAATTACACAAAGCATCAATGCATTAAACAACCATATCTTCCAAAACACAAAGTCTACTCACATGAATATAAGCTACAATGTAATGAATCAAACATTTATTCAAGTTGCATGTTCATCATTTTGACAAATTCTCAAAGAACTCAAAGAACACACAAGTACACAAACAACCAACTCTAAGTTTTTCAAAGCAACTACATCCTAAGTGACTTTCTAACAGCAAATAAACATATAAATCATTCAATCAACTTATAAAATACTCCTAAACTTAACCCTATTCCTTACATAGCAAAATATCATACCTAAAAGGATTTTTCTCAACCCTAGGCATTTTTTTCCGCTGTACAGTAGAACCAATTAGTGAGAATGTAGCCCTTGACGTGAGGAACAACTTCCTAGAAGGAAGTTTTGTGAAATTTCAAGCCTAAAGATGAGTTTTGGAAGCTTGAAAGTTAAAAAATCCTAGGTTTTCTTCATCTTTCTCTCCATGCACGACTTGCTACTGTATTCTCAGACCAAATTCTGTATTTTTTTCACTAAGGGGTTCTATTTATAGTAAAGGGGCTAAGGTGTAAAATGACCATTTTGCCCTTAATGAGTTTGGGACCCCGTTACACTACAATCCATCCCGAAACGCCTCAATTCGATATTTTTTTAACCAAAGTTCTTAAAATTATTTTTAATAAAAATTTTCTAAAAAAATTTATTTTCGCCTGCAGGCAGGTTTGGCTGCATCCACTCGGGATGCCCTTTTGGTCAAAATTTTCAAACTATCTCTAATTATGCTCAAATTCTTACAAGAGGTGTATTTTAACATTTTAAGCATGTTTCTCTTCTATGACATACTCAAATTATACTTCTAAACACGACTTATGCCTAAATGATGCATGTATAGCACCCTACCAACAAACAACGTATGAATAGTGCATATGTGTAGCTTCTGCATTTGCTTGATAAATAAAAGAAAAATTTATTACTGTCTTGTGCTATTAATTTTATTTTGTATGGCCTTTTTGGGTGACAGTGTCGGTCATCGACCCCTAATCCACATAGAGTGGGTTTCGAGTTGTGACAGAGTTCTTCAATATACAGATCACAAGGGTGATTACTCTTCCAATTAGTTAACATACAAAATACAGAGGCAAGACATTCTAAGCTGGTCACCGCCTTTTATGGCGTACTGACATCAGAAGGAGGGAACAAAATTCTACAAGGAAACTACTATTTATGAATATCTTCAAATCCTTACTTTTACGGTTCCTAATCATATTCAACTTAAAAGATCTACAGCCTATAAATAACACCTTAAGGTACACCTTTCAATTCATGTTCAATTATTCTCTTGAATTATGGTCTTTATTTCTTCACTAACTTTATTATCGAAGCGGCTACCAACGGAGCCCTTTTGATGACCCTCTAACCTCGAGTTCTTGACAAGTAATTTGAGAAAAGAAGCCTTCAGATTAAAAAAGTACAACATCAAATATAATGGTCGAAAATGAACAAGGGGTCTTTGATTGATGATGAGTCTTTGGTTCCATAGAGAGAAAAAAGAAGAGTTTTTTCATTATTTTAGTTTTAATCCTCTTTGATTTTAAAAATAATTTAAAATATAATCGAAACAAAATAATTTAATTTATTTATTAACATTGATAAAAAAAAAAAAAAACAAAGAGGAAATTATACTTACCTCCCCTAAGATTTATGACAATTATAATAACCTCTCTTGAGGTTTTTGAAATCATATTGATCTCTCATATTTTACAAAATAATATATAGATACTTCCCTCCTGTCAATTTTTTTTTTTTTTCAAAATAACGAAACTGTTCCTTTTACTTATTTATTTTTGCATTTTTCTAATTTTGATCAATTTATTCTAACTTTTTTTTTAAAGATTTTTTAATTTTTTTATTTAAAAACAAATTTAAATAAATAACTTAATTTATCTTTTATAAAAATAAATTTAAGTTTTTTTTCAATATTTATTTAAAAAATAAAAAAGAAAAGTTGGTCAAGATTTAAAAAATTAAAAAATAAATATAAAAAAAATAGTTTTATCATTTTAAAGAAAAAATTAACTAAAAGAAAGTAGTTGTATATTATTTTATAAAATATGAAATATTAATATAATTTTAAAAATATAAAAAAAAAATTAATATAATTATCATAAATTTTTAAAAAAATTAATATAATTTACTCAAAAACAAACTTTAACCAGTGATATCAACATAATTTCTCGAATAACAGGAATTCGTGTGTGATATCTATAAAACTAAAGGGATGTTTGTCTAATTTATTCATTAAAATGATATCATGCATGATAATCAAGTCATTTTTATAAAAAAAATCCAAAAAGACATCCATTAAAAATCCAATCCCCCTTGGAAATTCCTGTTTCAAACGACCAAAATTTCTAGAGTTAAATCCTAAACTAGGGTAAAAAAAAAAGTTATTTTCCAAAATAATGCTATTCTGAACTTATTTACCAAAATAGGGTTGTTTTTTAGAGCGTCTTTCACGCTTTCAAAAGCGTCTTTCCAAAAGATGCTTTATTTTTGCTTATTTTTGAATTTTTTTTTTTAGCGCAACTGTCTTAAAAGCGTCTTTTGGAAAGACGTTTTTAAAAGCGTCTTTTTAAAAGGCACTTTCAACTACAACTACAGAAGGTCCACTGCATCTCTTCGCGGGCGCCATTGCTGGTTCTCGCTCTCTCAAAACTTCAGTGTAGCAGTTAATGGCGTTCTTATTAAACTAAACCACCTTTCTGTCTCACTTCCGGTCTCATTCCCAGGCAATTTCTGTCCCCTCTCTCTTTCTATACGTGTGTATGTATTTCTATATATAAATGTGTATATATAGTACATATCAACAAATTGATCTTCTCTTTCTTTTTTGGTGGTCTTCTTGTTTATTTCGCGTGCCATTCTCTATGTACGCTATACTCTCTCTCTTAGATTATGTGTATTGTGCTGCAGAAGACGGAGGATTCGCTTTCTCTATCGCGTCGAGGGTTTCATATCGAACCAGGGGCTCGCGAGAAGGCTGTGAGTGGTCCTTTTTTTTATTACTTCTTTTACTAATTTATCCCCGTTTGCTTAATACCATCTTGATTAATTACAGTTTCAGCGAGATCGTTTCTTCCCACAAATTATAAATTTGTAGATCAAGAGATTTTGGTTAAATTGTCGGAGATCCAATGAAGGACATAGATGAAAATATCTTTAAATCGTCTATTGAAAATGGAAGGGCAGTTTATGGTGTTGTCTTTTGAGGCCAAATCACCGTAAACATATTTAGTTTGAAGGTTCCAATCTAATTTATCACTGTATGGGTCTAGGTATTACCTGGTTTTTAATTCGTTAGTAGTGATCAAATTTCTTACAATCCCCAAATGGAACTTCACAACTTTGATTCTCTTGTTCAAGTTTCATCCTACATTAGTTTCACTGTACTGAAGAATGAAAATGCTCACACTACTAAAGAATCAAATGCCGTTGATGAAGGAATTGCAATTCCAATATCATTGTTCTGCCCTGGTAACCACTACCAGCAGAAACATTTAAAGAAAAGGCATATGAAGACTTAAAAATTAGGTATCAGTTCAAAAATGTTGAACATTTTAATTGAAAAAGGGAAATGTTAAATTAATATTTTTTTTCAACTAATTGACTTGACGTTATTCATTATTATTATTATTAGTTATTAGAATTCAGAATCTGATACTTGAGAGGGAGAGAGAACATTAGATCTAATGAAGCATACATTTCATTGAATAAAAGAAGCATCTATACAGCTCATTTGACTACTACAAGTGCATGTAGATGAAAATAATTACATACAAATTTAATCACAAATACAAGCAACTGTATCCATATATCCAAAGAGTCACAATTAGCAGAACACACTAGCAATGATCCGAGCATCAATGAGATGAATTCTCGCTGCTTGGAGCTTTTGCACTGGCAACTGAAACAGATATTACTTTAAGCTTTCCCATATAGAACTCTCAAGCTTTAATGTTTAGCTTCCGAAAAGAGGATGGCAGCAAAAAAGGGTTCTCTTACATGAATCATGTTAGAGCGTAACAGCCGAGCTACTCTTTCACTCTTCCAACAGAAATGCTTTGGATTGCAAGGAAATGGTTCAAGGGACCTGGCAGAAACATTGATATACATAATGAAGATGGTTAAATAGCTTATCCGGCAGGAAAATGAAACTAAAGTTGTAACAGAACAGTCTCTCATAATGATATGACAGTAAGGAGAGTGACAACTCACACTAGATTTCCACGATTGGATGCTCAGATGTGTGCAAGATGTAGGTCAGAATTTTGATTTCAATCTCAACTGGGGTTTTGCCAAACCATAAGGAAATCCCTTAAAATTTCAAAATGCCATAGAATTTTTATAAAAACTTCAATTTTGTGGGAACAGGTTGAAGAACATAAATTTCAAAATGGCTTGGAATTGATAAAACAGTTGCAAGTATCACAAAGTTTGTCGAACGATTAAATAGAACAATTATCCAAGGCACTCCAAACAGCTTCTCTCATAATAATATATGACAGCAAGTAGACTGACAGCCAACACTAGATTTTCATGACTAGATGCTCAGATGTGTGAGATGCAGGTCAGAATTTTGATTTCAACGTCAACTGGGATTTTCCTCACCTGATGCACTTACATGTAATCTTGACAAAAAGAAGAAGCCATAATGACAAAATCCACAGAATAAACTAGCGCTGTAGTTAAGTAATCTAAGTTATTGCTTGAATGCACTATAAACCTTAAAGTCTAAGTAGAGACGAACCATTATAAGTGTGTAGATAGTGGTGTTGTTATAGGAAATTCAAAGGTTAATATACCTAAAGAACAGGCTTAAGAAACTCCATAAACAAGGTCATATTAAGGTTGTGTTGTTGATGACTAGACAATTGTGAGAGAATCCCAATAAAACATCATCAACTACTCTTCTTCTGCCTCAAGCCTATGTCAGGAGGAAAACAAGTAAAATGAATGTATAAAACATGCCAAAAGGAACTATAATAATAATTCAAAAAGGTGCTGGTGCTGGTAAATTATTCCAAAGAATCCAAAGACAACATGACATGATTGAAAACCAGGACACCCGCTGGTGCTGGTGCTGGTAATTTATTTATTAATGTATTAAAATCATAACTATATCTGATACAAATGCAATGCACTTCATACCCCCCCCCCCAACAAAAAAAAAAAAAAAGGAAAACTGAATTTTCAACTTTTAAAATATGAAGCATGTAACTAGGCAAAAAGGGCTAAACAAGCCTAACATAGAGGTCTCTTGTTACAAGGCATAGTAAGAAATTCCACAAGCATACATTAGGATGATAAAATCATTCTCACCAATACATGTCTCAAGCACAAGAATCAAGCAACAACTCAAGTTATGATCCTAACCATCCAACCATTGACATATAATCAGTTTAACCATACAGCAGTTTAACAAAGTCTTGTTCGGCACTATAAGGAACAATATCAGTTTCCATGTACTTGTATCAATCCTTCTTTAAGCCATGCCTGTGTTGCTTGAATAGCATTCTGACTCCATGATCCAACCACCGACATGCTGTTGATATACTCTTTTAATTTATATAATAAATAAATAATAATCATTGTAATAAAATACAAATTAACTGTCATATTATATAGTTCAACATGAATATTCTGCATTTTAAAAATAGCATTAGTTCACCTAGGCAAAACAAAAGTTCTTGTATAAGCAATATATTTGCGAAGAAGTGGAAAATGAGGGAAATGAGTTAACAGTATTATAATATAAGAATGGCTATCTGGAGAATTGCTAAAGACATGTATGATGGATGCTTAGCTGCATATAAATGCATATACAATTATAACGGTATCATAATGTGGGCCCAAATGTTGGTCCAAATGTTTTTGCACTTCTCATAGTTTTTCAGTAGCTTAAACAGCATCAAATTCTAACTATGCAAGTTAATGCTACTACTAAAAGGATTTTGTTCATGTTACATTATTTTTGGTGTCACCTATTCACTACGAAAAGCAATACTTAGTGTCTTCGTAATTAGTATTTCATCTTATGTCACTTAAGCATGTATGAACCAATGCTTGTGCTTAGACTTCTCTTGCAAAATTTCACAACCTTTTGGATTTTTCAGGAGATTAACAATGCATTTGACATCTGTTTCAAATGCCACTTTCATTTTGTTGTCCTCATGATATTTTTCTAATTACAATGATGTCACATAGTCCTCTCCCTTTTCAAGTAACCATGATAACCTATGAGATAGATAATGGCATACATGACTGTAGATAGATAATTCCATCAAAATTTAATTGATGCAGGGGGCTTCATTATCAATCAATAGATAATTCCATCAAAATTTAATTGAGAGCAAAAAGGGAAAACCGTAATGAATCAAAGTCTGTTACTGAAAGTACCCAAAGAGAAATTCCAAACCTGCTCAATCTTAATGAAATTTTCTCCACAGAAAATAGTCTGTAAGGTTATAAGGAGAGGCATCCCAGAAAATATGACCTGCTGCCTTGCCCTCTGGTATATATCCAATGCCTTGAGAGCATCATGGCGTTGCATCTCAAAGAACTGCCATGATCCAGGTTACCACATGCAAATGATTTGCTCAGTAAACAAACTATACCTTTAAAAGGCCAAAATCATTGCCTACCTTGTCGACCAAATTAAATGTGCCATCACTTATAGCATTATAAATTTTAATGCTTTCAGAAGCAACCTGTTTAATAATTAAAACGATCAGGAAAACAAAATGGTATCTGAATAAATAAAGAAAGCACGAAAGCCATAATATGATATCTGATCACCAACATGCGCACACACAAATTGAATAAATAAAGAAAGCAAGAAAGAAAGAAGACTCTTAGGTGCATATCTAATATATGCCATAATATGCCAAAACAAGATAGTCCAGCACTCACTGTTCATTCAACCACACATAATTCAAACATACTGAGTGCCAACTATATTTTTGAGACCTCAAACAATGACAAGTTCTTGACTAAAAAAAAAGAACATCTTGTGTTTTCAGCAATCACTGCGATTCTGTCCACTAGACAAACAAGAAATGATACTTGGAGGAATATCGAGACTCTGAAGGATGTTTGATTCACCAAGATGGTCAAGGATACAAGTTAAATTATTTGGGAACAGGAAGTATTGCTTCCCTTCAGTGATTCTTCCCATATTGATGGAATCTTGGATGGGTAATTTGAGTTTGGTCTAATTTTCTAAAAAAATTCTAATTCTAATATAGGTTTATCACATAATCAATTTCTCACTAGAAACGTGGGAAGCAAAAATCTAAAAACCAAAGGCAAGATCAAGTAATAAATTCTTCCAGTCTCAAATATTGAAAAGCCCTGACATACTAAAATTTTAAAAATCCCTATCATCGACAAGGAAAGTTGAACTTTCAAATTTGCCAAGTTTTCAATAAGAAATAATCTAATTAGAAACTGAAGCTAGAACAGATCCCACATTAAAATTATAATTAATCAGATCCAACTACACATCAAACCCATGGATAATAAAAGAAAGGACCAAATTATAATAAAGTAAGTCACTAGGTATAATATGGTAAATGCACAAAACCAATTGTTCCAAGCCATCAAAACCAATAATCTATAAAACCCACAAAGGAAACTTGAAAATAATTAAAACCCAATTAACCAAATCATTAAATAAACAAATCCATCAAACCCCATAAACCAAAACCCCATGAATCTAATTAGCCACAAAGTGTGTAGTATAAAAGATCTTACGGAATCTCAGTACAAGTTCACATTACCCGACTGGCCTAAAGTTCCAATTTTTAATTTCTATTCCTAATATTTCTTAGCAACCAAACAAACCTAATCATATGTGTATTTTTTTGTTGTGTGTATTACCAGCACAAGTTTTTTCCTTCATGAGCTTATAGATGAGGACAGAGATTCCAATGGAGTGAACAGCTTCAGCCGCAACGAAGAGGTTGTCGTGATCGTGTATGATGACTCGTAGCAACACCAGCGCCACCATCCCTGACACGACGGCTAGGAAAGCCTTCACCTTGGGCGGCTGTCTCCGAACCCATGTCGACACAGCGTGGATCGGCCTTTTCGGTGGCCTCATGGTGTGTATCTTTGGGTCTTTGGGGCTGGTTTGTGACTGATGTGCGGGCGAGAAAGTGATGGAAAGTGGGGGAAAACGAGAGAAGCGAGATCGATTATTTAATATGCGAGTGCGTGCAGAATTGCTAATGATTATGATTATATAAGAGATATGGAGGTTGAAAACTGAAAAATGAGAAGAAAACTGAAAAACCGAGAGATGCGGGAAGAGAAGGAAAGTGAAAAATGGTCGCTCGGTAGTATAAAATGAACATAGAAAGCGTTTTTTCGAAAGACGTTTTCTCAAACTACCCTATTTTGATAAATAAGTTTGAAATCACCTTGTAATGATAAATAACTTTCAAAATTGCCTTAATTTGGTAAAAAATTAAAAATTTCTGTTCGCTGACAAGTGAAAACAGTAGAACAAACAACAAAATCCGCCCTCCAAGTGTCAAAATTCTCAAACAAAAGAAAATAAAATTTCCTTCTCTACTTCTAAGATTGTGTGGCCAGGATAAGTGCACCAGAACACGAAGCAACACCTCTCTCTCTCACTCTCTCTCCCTCTTTTGCCTTAATTTCTTCTTCCAACAACTGATTTCTCCATCCACAATTCCACCATCAAACAGAAGATGGCTTTGGTGCACCCATTTCTCTCTGATGCTTCTCTCTCTAGAACCCTCCGTTTCCCGCTCCCATACCTTACTCCAAAATCACTACCACCACCAAGAATTATTGTGTCGCTGCAACAACCACTAAAACCTTATCATCAACTGAGGCAAGTAAATAAACAATGGACAAAGTGCCATGCGGTTGCAGAGATTGGTGGTGGGGTGTCAGTTGAAGGTGGAGGATCAGAAGATGATCAGAGTGTTCTTGTGGGTCCATCTAACGAAGAAGAAGTGAGGAGTGAAAGGGTTGTCGTAGATTATGATTGGACTGAAGAATGGTACCCACTCTACCTTGCAAAGAATTTACCAGATGATGCTCCTTTGGGTCTCACCGTCTTTGACAAACAGCTTGTTCTGTATCGCGATGGCAACGGCGAGCTTCGGTGTTACGAAGATCGGTGCCCCCATAGGTAACCCACTTCTCACGATCTTGGTTTCTGCTATTCTTGTTTTGTTTTCTAATGTGTAGTGATTTTTAAGTTAGATTTGTATATAGCTTTTTAGCCTCTAAAGTCAATTTTAATGGTCTCTGATTGGTTGCATGTTTTTTATTTGACACTGTTTTTCTTGGTCTGATTTTAACATCTGCTTGGAATGGATTGAATTCAATTTATCTGTTTGGTTGTAGGGAATTGGATTTACGTTTGACCACAAATTCTCTGTGATTTCAAATTTCGTTGTTCAGTTTTACCCTTCGGATTCAGTTGGAACTAATTTTAAATTCGAAATCACTGTTTGGCTGCAAAGTTTTTTTTATAGTGGTTTTCAGGAATCATTATATAACCATTTTATGACGCCGGGGGAAGAAAAAGTAACACAGCACCCGCAAAAACATACCGTACATGTATAATACACATATATATATATATGTGTGTGTGTATGTGTGTGTGTGAGGTCAAAGTCCACCACTACCTCTCTTATTTTTTTGGACAGTACTTAGCTCCTCCTACCTAAGAATGTGTCACATTGTCATGTATGTAATCACATAAATATTTCGTGACTATTTGGTTTTAATTAAAAATAAAAATAAATAAAATAAAAAAAGAACATGTGAATTATATATGTGCCAAATTGTGGTTAAATTAAGACATGTAACTACTATGACAAATTATGGTTAAGATATGTACCCGGGTAGGAGGTTCTCCTACCTAGTTTGGAGTTTAGTATTGTTATTTTTTTAAAAAAAAAGTTGAAAAAAAATATGAAAAAGATGAATTGAGAGGGAGAATTGAAAACATTTTAATATCGGAAAAGAGTATTAGCATTTAAGCATACCTCACGGAAGGATTAAATCCAACCCAACAATATGAAAACCATTTCCACGATGGCCAAGTGAAAAATCAAACACTCTTAGGCTTGTCTATTACACTGCATCTTGCAAATTTGTCCCTTCACATTCACCAACTAGAAACCAACCATTTATCTTAGCTGGCCAGTTCGAGGAAAGTGAAAGGTCGGACGTTATAGCAGCCAATTGGAAAACTGAAAAAAAGTTCAGTATGACAGTAATTTTTTAAACTTTTTGTTATTATTGCCATTAGGATTTTTTATTTTGGCAGCTTTTGTGGCCACTGGCCTCCTATTTGTAGTTCATAATCCGACCAACAGTAGTTTAGTACTTCCTGTCATACTAAAAATTTGTTCACAGAGAACAGGTACTTCAGGAGGAAGATAAGAAGAAAGATTGAGAAACTCAAAAATAAAGCATTTGCCATTGACTCATAGGAGAAAATATTGATTTGAATCCATCAGGAGATAAATTAAAGGTTTAAACAAGTAGAGGTCTCCTAGGCTCGTAGTTATGTCACATCTTTTCCCTTACCAACGTGCCCATTGGTTTAGTACAACACATTAGATGTTAACTGCAAAGACCACTTTTGGCTTGTGTGAGTGTCTTGCCCGAGGTTTTAAACATAGTAACACTAATTATGATAGTCATGGTGATGCAAACGCGAGATGTGACAAGCATAGCATAAACGACAGAGTTATGAAAACCATGAAATTTTTTTCCATTGCACAACTCCCTAAAATTGTACCCATACGCATATTTTAATCACAAAATTTCATATATTTAGATTTTAGTGATTTGTAATGAATTTTATTAAATTTATAAAGATGCTTCAATTTGACATTGTATTATTAGTTGCTCACAACCAGAAAAGTGCACTAATTGTTATATTTTACCATTTTTATGCATATAAATGCACTCAAAACATGAAAATCGTTTAAATGTATAGAGGTTAACCACTAAATCATATTCAAATAACATCGTTGTCTAAAATCCCAATCTTTAGATCCAAGATCTAAGTAAATATATTCAAAATTATGTATATCAATATATTTTCTATGTAATAGTTGTCAATTTTGTTTTGAAACTTGGATTATGAATGTTGATAATTAAATGAAGAAGTTTTTGAATTTTCATATAATAGTTTTTTTTTTATTTTGATAACTTAGTAATATCTTTATGAGTGGCGTGTTTCTATGCTAGTATGATTGAAATAATATTAGGTTTTTATTATATTATCATTTTAAAAAATTCTACGGGTCCCCTAGGTATTGATTTCCTTTTTTTTTTTTTTTTTGAGAAATAACGTATCTATGTGTTTGTGTTGTATTGTATCCGCTTCTCGTTTCTGTGTTCATGCTTCTTAGGTTTTTGGAGTATTAAGAACCCTAATCTGCCAAAAGAAATGGAAAAAATTGGTCAAAAAGCCATTTATTATTGATGTTGCCCAAGCCGTAACAGTATATAACATCATGAAGTTTGGTCTTCTTGTTATAGCTACCTGTAACAATCGCACTAATGTAGAACAAGTGACAGAAGAGTTCTTGCAGCAATAAGAGTGCAAGAAATTCAAACTGCAGCCAAATTAACTTGTGAAAGTAGCCGGACCTGGTCACTTCAACATACACATACCTGAAACTCTCATATTTTGATTTTTGGGCGCCTAACGAATTCAAATCATAACCTTTGGCGATGTTCCTTGACCAATTGTAGTCAAACTCACTCATTTAGGCTTTCAATTAGATGTAATTAGATTTTTTTACCATTTATAGTAAGTTTTAGTTTTTCAATTACTTCACATAGAAAATTCAAAATGGGGTGTCATTTGTGGCTATCTTTTTCTTATTTTACCTAGTTTTCAATTTTGCAAAAAGACCTAATTATAATTTATTCCAAATTTCCTTATTTTTCTATTTCTTTAATTTTCTATTTCTATTAGGATTAGTATAGGAATTATTAGTTTTCTATTCGAATTAGTAGTTTTTTTTTTACAACAATGTGGGGACGGGGGAATCGAACCCACGCTAATTGTGTGAGTGGGCACTCACACCACTCGGATGGGACCTCAGTCCTCGAATTAGTAGTTTCTTAGGCTTATAAATAGGATATAATGGGTCCTTAACATACAACTTTTATTAATAATATACAGTGTTGAATTTTAGAAAATTCTTCTCTTGTTTGAGTGAGTAATCCCCGTGGTTGATTCAATTCAAGGAATTTGACATGCCCAATTCCTTCAGGTTTCGTGCTGCATCATGTAGACTTATCATGACTATTACGTAATTACTATTATTTAATACCTTACTTTTTCCCAGGTTGAACTCTTACTTGAAGGGCCACTTACCTATTAAAAAACAAACATAGTCTTGCCTCATGATTCTCATAAACCCCCAATATTATGTGGTACCAACTTGGTGCATTAGAAGTCTAAATTAATGTTGGTGATCGAGGAAAAAGAGGAAGAAAATAAATTTTTAGAGAATTCTTCATAAGAAAAATAGAGATTTGGAGCGAGAGAATGGGTGGGCTAAGAAAGGAATGTTAAGCATGGGAATAGTGCAAACCCTTCCAAATATAAAACTTTTTTTTCCAAATACACGATCATCAAAGAAATAATAATGCTAAATATTGCTTGATTTTCCATTACAAACAAAATTAGTTACAACTATATGAACCGCATTCATAGTTAAAAACCGTGTAATAGATAAGATGCATACATGGATAAGAAAAAATTAAGGAAACATTCGTAAAGTAATAAAATGTGGAGAGAGAGAGAGAGAGAGAGAGAGAGAGAGAGAGAGAGAGAGAGAGAGAGAGAGAGAGTTTGGATTGTTAAAAATTGCCATACACATAACAAGGAAATTAAGCATACTTAAGACAAGAACCATCATGACAAATATTTGGAGTTCTTTTGGGTAGTTCAAGGACCACTTTTATTGACTATGCTCTCGGTCTGAACTGACTTAGCCTTAGTTTGGTGAGGCCCCACCAGTTTAAAATAGTGGTCCGCATGGACCACATCCATTCAAAATTTCCAGCTAAAAATCAGGCCAGTGGCAGTGTATTCCAAGGGGCAGTTGGTTTTCAAAAGGTCCAGTTATTTATTCTGTTCCATTAAGCCAAGAGTTCCCTTTGTCTCACTAACTGTTCTAGCGTGGAAAAATTTTGGTATGACAAAAAATTTGTTAGTGTAAAGCGATTTTGGTCCTATAAAAATATAAATATCAAAAGTTGCCACTTAGTAGAAGTTAAAAGTACAAAATAACGCAACCAACTAGGGCTACCTCAGTTGGCCACCATGTCATCATTAGGGGGAGGTCATGGGTTTAAGTCTCACTCTCCTCGTTAGGGGGATGTGAGCATTATTTCCACCCAACCATGGACTGGACTGGACTGGTTTGTCAGTCCAGGCCTTATATTTGAGAGGCCCTTGTCGCTGCTAGATTGTTAGATTGTGTGTTCTTCTGTTACTATATAATGTTGTAATTGTACTGATTAGTTGAGTTGATTGATTGATTATAATAGCCCATTGCTTCCATAAAGAAAAGGTACAAAAAAACTACAAGATTATGGGATTATTAAATACAAATTAGAAAGCAAGATACAATATGATAGGAATTTGCATTGTGTGTGGCCACCCTTTAGTTTGGATAAAACGAAATTAATGCTTTTGCTTTGCATAAATGTCTAGCAAACTCGACAACCTCCTAACCAGTCTCAACAAATTCATCTTCTTGGATAGGAAGTTCCAATCAAGATGAGTTGAAGCTTGCTCCACATTGTTTTTGGGTCCATTTTCATTATTGTCCTCCACCTCTTCCCGTACTTCTTCCTCTTCTTTACTATCATTTAAATGTTGAGATTTTTTCATGTAAAATAGTATATTATTGAAACCTTTAGGTCTTTGGTAAGGAGAATCTTCGTAATTGATATTTGATAGCTAGCTCTGTGACATGGGGAATGTTAACAGCAAGGATCAAAATTTCGTTTCTTTTCCATCGAAACGGCCGAAACGTTTCCGTTTCTCAGGGAACCAAAACGAAACACTAGTGGAATATCGAAATTCACATGTTTCCATAGAAACAAAGTTGTTTCCGTGGAAACATACCAAAACTTGTGGAAACATACTGAATCAAAGGAAACATTTCTTTTGTATCAACAATAATTCTAGAAGTTAGTAAAAAAAATAATATCTATTTATTTTTTAAGGATTAAGACTTAAAATTATAAGAATATATTTTTATTATTTTTTTAAAAATAATAGAAAAGTAGTCGGGGAAATAAAGTGTAGAGAAACAACTATTTTAATATTAAGTTACTAATTATAATAGGTTTAAATCACTATTTGTTTTACTTTTTATTTTATATGTAACTTGTGTTAAATTATCTAATTCGTGGATATTATATAGTATATATCTATTATGTCATTTATCATGAATATGATGTATATGGCTTAAACATGCACAAATATTCAATAAATAGGTTTATTTGTATAAATAAATAAATTTTAAGTTATGTTTGCACATGTTTTCAATTTTTTCTCCGTTTCCATTATGTTTCCGAAACGTTTCCGAAATGTTTCCATTTCCGGACAGATCGAAACTATACATCGAAACGATATTTTGATCCTTGGTTAACAGGATACTTTAGAATTGATGGAATTTTTGTGGTTAGGTTTTTTTTATATGAAACTTGCTTCTCTTTCCTCCTCTTTTTTTTTTTAATTTTTTTTTCCGAACATACTTGCAATCCTCTCTCTCTCAGTCTCTCCCATTAGCTATGCCACAAACCTCATCGTTCCTATTTTCTTCTCTTCATATACTTTGGTTTTCAATATCTTACTTGCCCTATTGATGCATTTCACTGAATTTTTAACTTTTTACTAAAATTTCAAGATTTTTTTTTGGCTTAAAAATTATCAGCAATCAATAAGTGTGGGCGTGCCAAAGCCTATCAGGCTCATGTGAGTGCCAAACGTTTCTCTGTAGGTGTATTGAAATGAATTGGATTAGGCACTTTTGGCAAGTAGGCGATTACCCTCCCATTAAGCTTCAGCTTGCCTCTGCAATGAGGACTTTAGCACATGGATGAACAAAACATATAAAATGAAGCACAATGAAATATAATACTTTGTATTGAACAAGTAATGTTTTACAACTCTTGAATTTAATAACAAAGGATTGCAATTACCAGTTGTGATGTAGTGGCAGTAGAAGACAAAATAAATGAAAGAAATGTGTAAAAATTATCGCTATTGCTACTCTTATATATGTTAGGCTAGGCTAAGTGCTAAGCTACTAGATTGAATGGCATGGGGTCATTTTGCACATCTTCAAAACATGTATTTATAGGCAATTCGGAGTGTTGGTTACCCATGTTATCCACCTAGCCGTCCCCCTGTCACATTTTGGGGTCAAAGGCCATGTTGGATGGTGTCACAGGGCCTAAATTCGTTTCTGAATTTTCTGCCTTGTGCGGCACTAAGACACTGTCTTAGTCAGCCAAAACACTCACTCACGCCAAGAGGCTTGTCAAGAGAACACAACCACACACACAAAGACAGCTTTACAGGAAAACTCTTCCCAACCTTTACTACTCAACTCAGTATAGGAATACAGCCTTGGGGGTTGCGTGACAAGAAGAACACACTCTCTTCTATATCTGCACCCCCCCGTTTACAATGTATTTATAGCCAAAATCTTAACCGCCTACATGTGCCAAGCACATGACAAGCAGTTACACCCCAACTGCTAGGGTTTGTCACAGGCTGCCACCTGTGGCTTGCAGTTTCGCCCACAACTGCTAGTGCTCTCGGAAGTCTGGGATGTGTGCCACCTGTGAGGATCCGTGCCTCCCTTTGCTGCACACCATATGCGCCCTTGGATCAAAGTGCCATCTGTGAGGATCCGTGCCTCTATTGCCGCATGCAGTATGAGACCTTGGATCCATGCGCCAAGTCAGCAGGCAGTTGCCTTGCGCCCTCTGTCAGCCCGCAACTGCCTTGCGCAACTGCCCCGCAACTGCCTTGGGCAACCGCATCAGAACTGCCTTGCGGAACTGCCTTGGGCAACCGCATCAGAACTGCCTTGCGCAACTGCCTTGGGCAACCGCATCAGAACTGCCTTGCGCAACTGCCATCAGAACTGCCTTGCGCAACTGCCTTTGGCAACCGCATCCAACCGCATCGCAACTGCCTTGCGCCCAGCAACTGCCTCGCGCAACTGCTCTGCGCAACTGCTTGCAACTGCTTGGCGCAACCGCACAATAACTGCCTTGCGCCCAGCAACCGCTCTGCGCAACTGCTTGCAACTGCCTGGCGCAACTGCTCTGCCTTGAACCCGCGCACCACTTGGTCCATCCCGAGCTTCCGTGTTAGCCCTCGTTGCCAAACCATGCCTACTCATGGCTTGGACTTTAAGCGTTGCCATGCTCTGCTGCAACAGCAACAAGCCTTGCCCCGCAGGTGCCAAGGACTTAGGCCGCATGGGTATCTCGCCCATGGGCGCCTCGAGGAGGTACTACCCCCTATATATGTCAAAGTACAATTCGCCCGACTGACAGGAGTGAACACGATCACTTGCAAGCTAAGTGGCTCCCCCTGTGCGCGTACATGTAGCCAAAGGCTGTCAGTGCGCGCCAACTGTTGTCAAAGTGCTGCCTTGGTCTTTCGCTGCGCCCAAGTCATGCACACTAGCTGCACCGAGTCTAAGT
The DNA here is from genome assembly GCA_008638375.1 of Nyssa sinensis. NCBI lineage: Eukaryota > Viridiplantae > Streptophyta > Magnoliopsida > Cornales > Nyssaceae > Nyssa > Nyssa sinensis. Next base: position 22,403,864 of record CM018046.1, read on the forward strand.
ACCCTTCAAGACATCCCAATCTTCAAGTGAGGGTGCCCGTGACAAGCCACCCCCACCTTGGCCTAGGCATTGGCCGAGGCTCACCAATGCCATGGCCGTGTCAACCCTTCAAGGGGCTAACAAACCACCCCCACCAGAGGAATCCGACGCCCTCGTCGGATTGTTCAAGTAGTCTCGAATCTGCCGCTCAAATTGCCACAAAGTCACATCCCTTTCCCAACTTGCATCTGCCTCACTGCCGCCTTTCCACTGAACCAGATAGTCAGTCCGCCGGTTCTTCTTACTCTGACCTTGCGTCCTGTGAGAAAGAATTTTCTCAACTTCTTTCTCAAACTGTTTCCTTATCACTGGCGGTGCCCTCCTTGCTTGCTTCCTTGAGGCATCAAGAACATCTTGATGGAACGGCTTCAAGAAGCTCACATGGAATGTTGGGTGAATCTTCAGTCTGTCTGGAAGCTTCAGCCGGTAAGCCACATTCCCCACCCTTTTGATCACTTCAAAGGGTCCATCATATTTGGGGATCAGTCCTCGGTGAACTGCCTTACTGCTGATCTTCTTCCAGATTTGGGGAGTCAACTTCAACAGAACTTGATCTCCCAGTTGAAACTCAAGCGGCCTCCGGTGTTTGTCAGCGTACTTCTTCATCCGACGCTGTGCCTTGTTGAGGCTGTCCATAGCTTCATCCAGCAGTTCCTGCTTGTCTCTCGCAAAGCGATAGGCTGCTGGACATTGGCCGCCAGTCTTCTGTTTTGCCACCTCGTGGGGAGTGAGGGGCTGTTGTCCAGTGGCCAACTCAAAAGGACTGAATCCTGTTGCAGAGGACTTCTGCAGGTTGTAACAGAACTGGGCAGTGTTCATCAGCTGCACCCAATTCTTCTGGCTTGCAGTCACATAGTGTCGCAAGTACTCCTCCAGCAATGCATTCATTCTCTCGGTCTGACCATCAGTTTGAGGATGGTTTGCTGTAGAAAACTTCAATTCTGAGCCCATCAGTCCAAACAATACCGTCCAGAACCTGCCTGTGAACCGTGAGTCTCGGTCACTGATAATGTCCTCTGGCAGTCCGAAGTACTTCACCACGTTTTGAAAGAACAGTTCTGCAGCCACATCTGCCGGGCATGCATGTGGTGCTGGAATGAAGATTCCATACTTTGAAAATCTGTCAACAACAACAAAGATGGATCTGAACCCATCCACCTTTGGTAGTCCGGAGATGAAATCCATGGAAATTGATTGCCATGGTCTCTCAGGAATGGGCAAGGGTTGCAGCAGCCCTGCCTCTTTCTTCTTCTCTAACTTGTCCTGTTGGCACACCAGGCAAGTCTTGACATATGCTTCTATGTCCTCCTCCATCTTCGGCCAGTAGTATGAACGGGACAGTAGGGCTAACATCCTCTCAATGCCAGGATGTCCAGCCCACTGTGGATCATGGGTCTCTCTCAAGAGTTCACGCCTCAGTCCCCCACCACTGGGAACATAAAGTCTGCCACCTGTTGCATATAGGATCTCATCATCCAGCCAGTATTTGCGGACAACTCCATCTCTGACTTGTTGTCGCAGCTTCTCATAAGCATTGTCTGACTGAGAAAAGTCCTTCACACGTTGCAGCAAGTCTGTCTGCACGTTGGACAAGGCAGCAACATACTCTTGCACGATCTTTCTGCTCAAAGCGTCGGCCACTTGATTTTGACTGCCAGGTCTGTGAACCCATTCAAAATCAAACTCGGCCAAGAACTCTTGCCAGCGTGCCTGCTTGGGAGTCAGCTTCTTCTGGGTTTTGAAGTAGGTGTTGGCAACATTGTCCGTCACCACCGTGAACCTAGTCCCCATCAAATAGTGCTTCCAGGTATCCAAGCAGTGCACAACTGCAGTCATCTCCTTCTCATGGGCAGAATACCTCTGCTCAGCATCCTTCAGCTTCCGGCTCTCGAAGGCAACAGGATGTTTTTCTTGGACCAGAACCCCTCCCAAAGCTCTGTCAGAGGCATCTGTGTGGACTTCGAAGGGCAACTCAAAGTCCGGTAGGCGTAGCACTGGCTCCGAAGCCACTGCATGCTTCAGCTTCTCAAAGGCTGCTTGGCATCCTTCACTCCAATCCCACCGGTTGTCCTTCTTCAGCAAGTCCGTCAAGGGGGCCACCTTTTTAGAGTAACCCTTGATAAACCTGCGATAATAGTTAGCAAGTCCAAGAAAAGACCTTAGTTCTGACACTTTAGTAGGTGCAGACCAATCAAGAATGGCCTTCACCTTCCGTTCATCCATTCGAACTCTGCCCTTACTGACCCAATGGCCAAGAAACATAATTTCTTGTTGGCAGAACTCACATTTCTCCTTCTTGACATACAGTTGGTTTTCCTTCAGGCTGCTGAAAACCATCCTCAAATGAGTCAAGTGATCTTCAATAGTCTCACTGTAGATCACAATGTCGTCAAGATATACTACAACAAATTTGTCAATAAATTTGTAAAGAACATCACTCATGAGATTACAGAATGTGGCAGGTGCGTTCGTGAGGCCAAAGGGCATCACCAGGAACTCATACGAACCGTAGCGGGTGACGCAGGCAGTCTTGGCCTCATCTCCCTCAGCAATCCGCACTTGCCAGTAGCCTGAGCGCAAATCCAGTTTTGTGAAGTAGGAAGCTCTACTCAATCTGTCAAAGAGATCATGGACATTCGGGACCGGATACTTGTTCTTTATCGTCACCTTGTTCAGGGCCCGGTAGTCAATGCACATCCTCATTGACCTATCTTGCTTCCGTTGGAACAATACTGGGGCGCCAAAAGGGGCTTTTGACGGCTGAATGAACCCCGCATCAAGGAGTTCCTTCAACTGCTTCCTCAATTCTGCCAATTGGGGAGGCGCCATTCTGTAAGGAGCCTGTGCAGGAGGCTTTGCACCAGGTTCCAACTCAATCTTGTGATCTGTTGCTCGTCGGGGCGGAAGGGTTTTGGGAAGTTCTGGTGGCATGACATCTGCAAACTCCTTCAGTAAATCAGCCACTTCATCCGGAACTTCCACCGTGGTGTCGGGTTTGATCTCCACCAGGGCTGCAAGGTATGTCTCTTCTCCCTTTCGCAGCCCAGTCTTCACCTGCAATGCAGAGAGCATCCCTGTTTTCTTTTTCCCTTCCTTCTTGCTTTGGTCGCTGTAGACAGCAGGGACAAAGCATGGAGCTTGTTCATCTGTGATCATCATGCCACCAAGATGGGGCATGACCATCACTTTGGCCTTCAAGAAGAACTCGTTGCCAAGGATCAGATCGAAATCATCCAAAGGTACTGCCATCAAGTTGCACAGTCCCTCCCATGCACCAATGCTAAGGGTCGCTTGTGCTGTACCTTGGACTGGTTTGGCCTCCGAGTTGACAGCTTTCAACTTGCTTGCGTTCTGATCCAGCTTCAGGCCAAAGGTAGCCACCTCTCTCTGGGCCACGAAATTGTGAGTGGCTCCAGTATCCACCATTGCTCGCACCTCCCTGCCATTCACCTTAACCTGCACATACATCAAACCACGTTGAGTCTGCGGCTTCTGAACAGTGATGGCATTCAGCAACTGTAGTGGATTGACTCTGGTTGGAACATCAGAGTCACTGTCTGAGTCCTTGTTGTCAAGCACCAAGGCACTCAATTTCTCTCTTTTGGGGCAGTCTCTTAGGCGATGGGGGCCGTTGCAGAGGAAACAGCCATTCATGGGCTTGCCCTTGTTCTGGCTTGTTTCTCCTTTGGACTTGGAAGTGCCGCTGCTACTTCCTTTCTTCTTCTTTGCATCATGCTGTTTCTTAGCATCTCTGCTTTGTCCATCCTTGGCCTTCTTTCCGCCATTATTCTTCTTCTTCTCAGTTGAGGATGTAGATCCAACAACCTTGAAGTCGACCAGCCCTTCTGCTGCAGCAATTGCGGAAGGAAGATCTCTAACTCCTTGCCTTCGCAATTCTGCTTGTGCCCATGCTTGGAGTCCAGACATGAAGTTGAACAGCTTGTCCTCTTCTGACATGTTCTGGATGTCCAGCATCAAAGAAGTAAATTCTTTCACGTAGTCCCTCACGGTGCCGGTGTGCTTCAGCTTCTTCAAATTGTCCCGAGCAACCCATGCAGTGTTGCAAGGGAGAAACTGATCCTTCAGTTCCTTCTTCAAAGTCTCCCATATCTCTATCCGAGGGCGTCCAGCATTTAGATCATCTTGCACTCTGGTTCTCCACCAGAGTTTTGCATCACCTGCAAGATACATACTGGTTATGGTTACCTTCTCCGTGTCGGGGACGCGGGCAGCCATGAAATACTGCTCCATGTCCCAAAGGAAATTCTCTAGTTCCTTCGAGTTTCTGGCACCAGAAAAAGCCTTCGGTTCAGGGACTCTGATCTTGGCAGGCGCCTCTCGGACGGCGCCTTGGTGGGCAGGGACCGTTTGCTTGACGAGGGCTACATCATCCTCCAAGCTTTTGAGGTTGATCTTCACGACGTCAGTCAGGGCCATAACATCCTCCATGATGTTAGTGATTCTGGCACTCGATTCTGTCATGAAATCGTCAAGGATCCTCCGCAGATCCACCAACTCGATGGCGTGTTGTTCTGTTGAAACAGAAAGGGGAACAGCGCCATCATCTTCAGGGACACCAACAAAATTCTCCAGGCGGGACACACGTTCTCTTAGGGCTTCGCTCGCAGTACCACCAGCCATGGTCGTCAAACTGCGCTCTGATACCAATTGTCACAGGGCCTAAATTCGTTTCTGAATTTTCTGCCTTGTGCGGCACTAAGACACTGTCTTAGTCAGCCAAAACACTCACTCACGCCAAGAGGCTTGTCAAGAGAACACAACCACACACACAAAGACAGCTTTACAGGAAAACTCTTCCCAACCTTTACTACTCAACTCAGTATAGGAATACAGCCTTGGGGGTTGCGTGACAAGAAGAACACACTCTCTTCTATATCTGCACCCCCCCGTTTACAATGTATTTATAGCCAAAATCTTAACCGCCTACATGTGCCAAGCACATGACAAGCAGTTACACCCCAACTGCTAGGGTTTGTCACAGGCTGCCACCTGTGGCTTGCAGTTTCGCCCACAACTGCTAGTGCTCTCGGAAGTCTGGGATGTGTGCCACCTGTGAGGATCCGTGCCTCCCTTTGCTGCACACCATATGCGCCCTTGGATCAAAGTGCCATCTGTGAGGATCCGTGCCTCTATTGCCGCATGCAGTATGAGACCTTGGATCCATGCGCCAAGTCAGCAGGCAGTTGCCTTGCGCCCTCTGTCAGCCCGCAACTGCCTTGCGCAACTGCCCCGCAACTGCCTTGGGCAACCGCATCAGAACTGCCTTGCGGAACTGCCTTGGGCAACCGCATCAGAACTGCCTTGCGCAACTGCCTTGGGCAACCGCATCAGAACTGCCTTGCGCAACTGCCATCAGAACTGCCTTGCGCAACTGCCTTTGGCAACCGCATCCAACCGCATCGCAACTGCCTTGCGCCCAGCAACTGCCTCGCGCAACTGCTCTGCGCAACTGCTTGCAACTGCTTGGCGCAACCGCACAATAACTGCCTTGCGCCCAGCAACCGCTCTGCGCAACTGCTTGCAATTGCCTGGCGCAACTGCTCTGCCTTGAACCCGCGCACCACTTGGTCCATCCCGAGCTTCCGTGTTAGCCCTCGTTGCCAAACCATGCCTACTCATGGCTTGGACTTTAAGCGTTGCCATGCTCTGCTGCAACAGCAACAAGCCTTGCCCCGCAGGTGCCAAGGACTTAGGCCGCATGGGTATCTCGCCCATGGGCGCCTCGAGGAGGTACTACCCCCTATATATGTCAAAGTACAATTCGCCCGACTGACAGGAGTGAACACGATCACTTGCAAGCTAAGTGGCTCCCCCTGTGCGCGTACATGTAGCCAAAGGCTGTCAGTGCGCGCCAACTGTTGTCAAAGTGCTGCCTTGGTCTTTCGCTGCGCCCAAGTCATGCACACTAGCTGCACCGAGTCTAAGTACCCTTCAAGACATCCCAATCTTCAAGTGAGGGTGCCCGTGACAAGCCACCCCCACCTTGGCCTAGGCATTGGCCGAGGCTCACCAATGCCATGGCCGTGTCAACCCTTCAAGGGGCTAACAGATGGCCACAATCCTAGAACTCTCTAGTAGTGGGGTTTTTTATTTTGCTGCACTTGGGTTTCTGCCACCTGGCCTCACATTGCACTTTTTGAACGTGTTAGTCGTGATCTGATAAGGCTTCACTTCTTGTTGACATGAGTCCAACATTGTATGATAATTCACTCTACTTCCTGGCACCTCTGAGCCTCCTGTTTGTCCAAGGCTTCAGACTTGTGTATAATTCCAAGTATTGTATGTTATGGACGTCCTATCCATAGTTTAGTGGTTGTCCATATGTAGACCCTCTTGGCTCCTACCTCTGGGTCAGGTAGTTGTCCAAGACTCTGAACTTAATTGGGTGTCTTAGCATTCAGAGAATCTGCTCGTTGCATTATCAATACACGGCCTAGGGATTTGTACTTATCTCATTGACCTTGTCTACATGGAACTAATTCCAACTGGCCCAAGGGCTTCCTACTCACGTGGCCTTGTCCACATGGCTAGAGATTGGTGTCTGATCACAAATTAGGGTACAAACATTTTGATTTTAATTTAATATGTTGGATACATTAATTTGTATTCCCAAGATTTGATTTTAATTTAATATGTTGAGTTCATTAATTTGGAGTCATATGAGAAAAATTATAGTGAAGTTATGGATTTTACAAACCAAATTTTTTTTTAAAAAATAAAATAAAAAATCAAATCTATTTAGTTTTAACCAAACTGCATATTAAATAGGATCAGTTGAAAGTAAATTGAACTCAACACTTGGTCTGGAAGTGTTCTAGTCCAAATCTGAAGATTCCCAAACAGGCCCTAGGACTTGTACAACTGAGAGACTTAAAAGTTTCAAACAAACCCAAAATATACAGAGGTGACATAACTGCGACAAGCACATCAATAAACAATTTTCACACAAATGTAATTTGAATGAAAAAGTTTCCAATCAGTCTCAACCTTCCATCAAGATTCAGAAAATAATGAGAGATTTTCTTTACAATCTTAACAAAGAAGTGCAGATTATTATGAAAAAGAAAAAATTCCCCCGGACAGCACGAACCTTTATTGATTCACGTTAACAACCTCATATTTTCATTGGAATGACAATTTCAAAAATCTTCTTCTTCAAAAAAAAAAAACTCTCTGATAATGAATTCAGGAAGAAATATGAGTGAGTGGAATGTTAGGATGGGGGAGGGTAGGTAGTCTAATCTTGTTGATTTGGAGTCAAAGAACTTAATTTGGAATCTAAATGGAATCCCAAAGCTGTTCTTATTCAAACAATTAAAAATGAATTAAGATTTCAGGCATGTAATCCCGACATCATAGCTCCAATACTGTACAAATGAATGCATCCTAAAGGTGGTTGGTATTAAACATGATTCTTTTTGTCTGAAGACAATATTTCAAGTGCTTTAAACACCATTCTAGCTGTCAGATTTCCTTTCCCCTTGGTTTGCTTTATTTGTTTGTCATTTTTTTCCTGTCTATTTTCCTAGAATGCCATAGTAGTACTGTACTGCTAATTGACTATCGAATCCTCCTCTTTTTTTTTTTTTTTTTTCTGTTTTTCAAAGAGCTGCATACCCATATCCAATTAATTTTTGTTCTTCTATCATGTTCTACATTTTCAATAAGTTCATTACAAATTTGATGGCATTTGCAAGGAGTTTTTTTTTTCCCCAGATTTCATAAAATTTTGAGTCTTTAAATTCTTTTACCATCGCTTGTGGTGATTAGGACCATTTCTTCAGTGGCTTTATTCTACCATTCTAGAGGATGGATATTCCTACAATTTTTTTTATGGGTAAAAGTATGAATATGCATTAAAACGCCCAAGGGGGGCGAACCCATATGTACATAGGAAGGCTTATGTAATTAAAGCCTTAAAGTTCCAAAAAATCTACTAAACTATATACATTCAAAAGATTAGCCCTCTCTGCCCAAAAGAAAGAAAACGTATAAAGTTATGTTTGATACAAAAAAGGGAAGCTTCGACTCCCTCAAAAATCTTACGGTTTTGCTCCTTCCAAATACACCTGATTATTCATCAAGGAGCCATGTTCTCCCTTACTGAATTTATTGAGATTTAATTTTTAAAAACAAAAAGAAAAAATTCTGTTGATTATCTCACTGAGTTGCTGATCTCTGCTGCCACTGGAACACCAAGTTTAGTAACATTAGGACCAAGAAATTTTGTATATTAACCCACGAAGCTTGGAGTCCTACATTGAGTAATGAGTGTAACAAGGAAGGAATAATATATATGATTGGTACAAGATCTAATACCTTAAGCTTTTGGGTCATGTGGTATCAAAGCTTCAGCTGGACAACTCTCTATAGCCAGTATTTGGTAGTCTCTCTATTTGAGGTGGTAATGTTTATCTTACTCAAATATAATATATGAAAATATTATGTAATATACATATAAATTGAACAGTCTTTGAAATTCCATGCCTTTATTAATGAAAACTTGACTGTGAAACATTTTTTATCTAGGTTAGCAAAACTCTCAGAAGGCCAGTTGGTTGATGGAAGGCTTGAATGTCTGTACCATGGTTGGCAATTTGAAGGCGAGGGAAAGTGTGTAAGGATACCTCAGGTTTGTGTTCCTTCTTCCTATAATCCTTTGATTTATGCATTATTGATGTTCTCGTGCATTCAATAAGAATCATATTAATTAATTTCTTTCCCAATTATGTTGTCCACAGCTTCCTGCAGATGCAAAAATTCCTCGATCAGCTTGTGTCAAGTCATACGAGGTGAGGGATTCTCAAGGAGTTGTGTGGGTTTGGATGTCTCACCAGACACCCCCAAATCCCAACAAATTGCCTTGGTTTGAAAACTTTGCCAGGCCAGGGTTTCAAGATATTTCAACCACCCATGAGCTTCCATATGATCACTCCATACTTCTTGAGAACCTCATGGATCCAGCCCATGTCCCCATCTCCCACGATAGAACAGATTGGACTGCAAAAAGGGAAGATGCCCAGCCACTACTTTTCAAGGTGACTGAAAGGACAGACCGGGGATTTGCAGGCTGGTGGGGTAGAGAAAAGGATCAATCCACGCCAAATTTCTTGCGATTCGAAGCACCATGTGTTCTCCAGAACAATCGAGAAATTGTTGGCAAGAATGGGGAGGTAGACTACTTTTCAGGGCTCTTTCTTTGTAGACCATCTGGACAAGGGAAGTCCATGCTCATTGTGAGGTTTGGAAACACAAGAAGATCCCCCCTAGCACAATTTTTCCCAAAGTGGTACTTCCATCAGAATGCTGGCAAGGTCTTCGAGCAAGATATGGGCTTCCTCTCATCCCAAAATGAAATTCTAATGAAATTAAAAGTTCCCACAAAAGGGTTGTACATTTACTTGAGGTCCTCAGACACATGGGTGGCTGAATACAGGAAGTGGATGGACAAAGTTGGGCATGGGATGCCCTATCATTTTGGGCATAGCACCATTTCGTTGCCTAAAGAACCTGCTGTTGTGGAACATGCTCCAGCTGGCTTAGTCGCCAGCATTTCAGCTTCTTCACCAGCCAAGGGAGGTATTGGAACTATGCATGCACCAAATCTCGCCAACAGATATTTCCGACATGTTATCCATTGCAAGGAATGCAGTGGCGTCGTTAAAGCTTTTCAAACATGGAAAAATGCACTTTCTATTATCGCTCTTGTATCAACTGCATTGGCAATTCTTGTGTCCGGAAGGCAGTGGAAGGCCCTCCTTATGGTTTCAACAACTCTGTGCTTGGCTGGAATCTATGCATGCTCAACTGCAATTGCACTGAACACAACAAACTTCATAAGGACTCGCAGAAGATTGTGAGCTGGGAATGGGGCATTGAATGATTTGTTCAGTTATCTTCCTGGTTCAAACAGGAAAAAAAAATCATAGAGAACTGCCAAAGTGGTTATACTGGATTGTTTAGTTCTTGAATATGGCTAATTTAATTGGTATATATTTAGTTTCATGATTCTGAATTTCTTAGATTGTACAGATACTTAAAGAACCATACGGAGCCTTTGAAATCTTCAAAAACAGTTATTGAGTTGCATCAAAGATTTAATTTTTGAACTGTATTGATTCATTCGGTAGTTTGGGGTTTATTTTCCTAGTGCTTATGTTTATTATTGCTAATTTTTTTTTTTTTTTGTGACAAAGGATGTCGACTTATATAAGGATTTTCAGTATTTGACAATAAATTTATGTTTTTATTAAGTAATGGCTATTTGCGATTTTTTTTATTTATGAAATAAGTAACGTCTATTTGAAACTTTTAATCTGGTTAGTGTTGAAATATAGGGTTGTACTTTAGTTATTACAAGATCTGCTTTCAAGTGATTATATTTTAAGCATTTAGTTTAGTGTCCACAGCAGGGGCGGAACAAGATTAATAACACCAGAGCTGTTTAAGTTGAACAGGGCCTTGCACCCTCTGTTCTGGTTTTTGAAGCTTTTCCCCAAAGAGTCGAGAGGTTTCAAGTAAGATGATTTCAGTGTTGCTTTGGCCTCCTCGCAAGGAGAAGGTAACTTGGGCTCTTTCTTAAATGGACCCATCAGAAAGCGCATGTGGGCTTGATGGGATGCCTGCTCTGTTCTTTCATGAGAAATTATTCAATTTCCAACAGTTAGATGATGTGCAACATTTGCAGTTACATGTGGCTCTCCATTCCACCCTTGGGACCATTAAATAATCTCTCTTTCCTTCGTAAGTCAGCCTATTATTCGTGCTCAAATGGCTACTACTATTTTGGACATCTTTAAGAAGATTAATTTCACTCACCTGTCACTACAAAAATAATGGTTATTAGCGATACATATTATTAGCCATGCATACCAAAGTCTCGCTAATAGTGTGTATTAGTGACACACATGGTGTTCGGCACTAATGATAGTGGAAAATTTCACCTCCTACACGAGATAATTGGCGCCACCCTTTTAGCGTTGTGCGAACAAGTATTAGCAACACATGGTGGGCATCACTAATAGTAAAATTGTTGCTAATAGTGAAAATGTTTTAGCAATACACGGAGGGCATCGCTAATGTTGTTTTAATTAAAACGATACCGGTTTTATTTTTTTTGCAATGCTCATGTACTTTTTAGTAACGCAAACAAAAGTTCATCATTTTCTCCCGAATCTCCTATATTTCAGATCAGTTGCACCCAAGTTAAAACCCTCGATGCTCTCTCCCTTACTCTCCATCGTGGACTCATTATAGGAAATTGGACAATAAGCAGCACACAGAACACCGCTGATAATCAACAAAACGCTGCCAATATTTTATAGTGGCATTCCCGTGTGCGCCGCTAATATGACACTTCTAACAGCATTTTAAAGTGTCGCTAATACGTGTACCCAAAAATTGCTAAAAAGTCTTTTAAATGCTTTGAGCGCCACTAATAATGAGTTATTTGTGGTGGCTAATGTGCGTCGCTAAAAGTTCATTATTAACGGTGCTCCCCGTGCACTACTAATAGTGATTTTACAGTTTTTTTTATCACGCTAGCTATTTTTGCTATCAATTAATTTCAATTTTCACCTATTCAAACATGTGTCATCAATAATATAGTACAATCCCATACATTATAATTGAGATATAAATTTGTGCCATAAATATAATAATATTGAATTGCAATATTATAGTATTACAATTTAATAGTAAATTAAAATTTGTGCACAATATACACATTAATGTCTGAATAAAAGATGAAACAAAGCTTCCGCACCCAGCCTGATGCACCTCTATGTTGACACAAGAATCCAGTAATCTAAAATGAAGAATAAGCAATTATTAGGTGTGAGTGAAAAATATTATGAAAAATTATGAAATTATATATTTTATTTCATAAGTTTATTTAAAAAGAGTAAAGGTTGCATAAGTTGCAAATCGGGTATCGGAATTGTGTTCCATAAGTTTGTGCACGTATGTTTTATTAGTTGTGGGGTGTTTGAAGTGGTTTGGTGGTCATTTGACTGTTTTCAGG